>JAECWJ010000565.1:0-31642 GCA_018150375.1 Drosophila sturtevanti
ATTAGGTGTTCCTCTGCAGAGCTGGAGTGAACGATGACATCGTCCAGGTATACAAGGGCAGACTTCCAGTTCATTCCTGTCAGAAGGTTTTCCATTAGGCGTTCGAAGGTGGCAGGCGTTACATAAACCGAACGGCATAACATTAAACTCGAACAGCCCAGCATCGCAAGTGAACGCCGTCTTTTGGCGCGATAATTCGTCCATTTGCACCTGCCAATACCCACTTTGTAGGTCCATCGTCGAAAACCATTTCGAACCGTACAATGTGGCCAAAATGTCGTCCATTCGGGGCAGCGGGTAGGAGTCCTTTATGGTGACGTCATTCAGTCGACGATAATCGACACAAAATCTTGTCGATCCATCCAGGTGGTCTTTCCAGGTGAATATGTGGCGATAGCGATCGAGAAGTTCCCTCATTGCCTTTTGTTTGGTCGGTGGCAACTCAGAGTCCCAGCAGTGCTTCCATTTAGTTACATTCGTGGCGGCTTCCTCAGGCTTATCCAACGGCACCATTTCTACAGCCTCTAATTTGCCGAGGACTATGGTGGGTGGTAACACTTTCTCCTGTACGCTCAGGTTTAAGATCCTGGCCGTAAGCTGGCCGGACTTCACATCGACGAGGCCGGAACGCAAAACCACATCATCGGGTAGATCGGAGTATTCACTCGGCTCGAGCACAGCCATTTCCGCGGGCTCTATGACAGCACATTTTAAGTGAATGCGCGTGTCAGAGCGCGGCGGTAGGTAGGCCGGTGCTAGCAAATACAGTGGCTGGCTGGCCGTCTCCTGGGGACCAAAAAGAGGCATGGCCCCCAGTGGAACTTCAGTTTTAACTCATCCAGGTCGACCACTGCCTTGTGTTTCAGCAAGAAATCCATTCCCAGCAATGTGGGGGTCGCACCATCAACTATGTAGAACGAGTGGCTCATCGGTTTGCGATGCATGCGCATCTCTATGTCTGCTCTCTGAGTCTAAGCGAACGTAGAAGATGACGGTCCATGCAGGGTCATGCAGGTCTGCTGTAAGAAAACGAGACAATTTAAGCTTTGTACGCCTGTAGATGAGACGGAATACGTAGCTTGGGTGAATTTGGGAGTCCCACGCTGGACGCTAATGGCAGTAGCGCCGTTCTCCTGTGTCATCGTAGAAGCGTCTGGTTGACTGTGGCTCTCCAAGATGGGGTCGGGATTCTCGTTGACTACCAGGGTCAGCACGACAGCTGATTTCCGCACTTCCAAGCTACGCATTTCGTCCGATAATTGGACATGCTGATTGACTGGCCAATCGCTTTGAGGTTGTCCGAGAAACCCAGGTCCTGATAACCAAATCGAATCAACTAGTTCGTCAACATTACAACCACGAGACACAATGTCTGCTGGGTTCTGTTTTGTTGGTACATGTCGCCATGATACGTTCTCTGACCATTCTTGGATTTCAGCCACCCTGTTCGAAACGAACGTTGCCAACGACGAAGGGTGTGACTTTATCCAATGAAGAGTTATTTCCGAATCGGACCAAAGAAAAGTACGCTCAACTGGTACCCTGATCAGGTCACGAATTCGGTGACAAAGGTCTGCGAGAAGGTGAGCGGCACACAGCTCAATTCTTGGGAGTGCTTTGGTCTTGAGGGGCGCTACTTTTGACTTCGGAGTTAGCAGCGAAGTGCGAAAACCGTCGGCGAAACCATGAATCTCTATCGGTGAATTAGCCTCTGTGTTGACGAATCGTGGAATCTGAATGGTATTTACATTTAATAAGGTTGACTTCAATTCATTCCATGCTGTTTCCAAATTCATTGGAATCGATTCGTCCCAGTCAAGACCCTTCAGCCACAGCTCCTGCATTAGGATCTTTCCTATAATAATTAAAGGACTTAAAAGGCCAAGTGGATCAAACAAACGAGATGTCGCCAAGAGAATGTTCCGTTTTGTCGCTCGGAGACCCATAAATGAGTCGTCGATTTGGAATTGGAAGATGTCTTCCCTAGGCAACCAGAAAACACCAAGTGTTTTGGTCGCTGTGCTAAGGGAAGCGGAGACTTCAGGACTGTTCGAGAACCATTTGGTCAACTCAAACCCTGCTTTAAGCAATGCCTGAGACACTTCAGACTTAATTGTCAAAAGATCCTCAACGCACCAGTCAACATGTCATCGACGTAGAAGTCATGCCTGATAACTTCAGCAGCTTTTGGTAATGACGATTTAATCATCTCACCCAGCTTTGTTAAACACCGTATTGCCCGAAATGGGGCTGGCGCAGTGCCATATGTTACAGTGTTTAACCTGAACACTCTCAAAGAATCATCTGGGTTTTTTCTCCACACTACGAGCTGGAAGTCTCGATCTGCTTCATGTACCAGTACTTGCCGATGCATTTTTTTGACGTCCGCTGTCAAGGCATACTTATGAAGCCTGAAGCGAAGCAGAGTCGAGTATAGCTCCTCTTGAATGGTGGGACCGACCATCAAAATGTTATTCAACGCAACTTGAGATGAAGTTTTGCATGATGCATCGAATACAACACGCAGTTTCGTCGATGTACTTTGCGGTCGTAAAACGACCTGGTGCGGCATAAAGTAGTGTTGATGATCTGGAATTTTATTGTCGGTTTCTGACATATGTCCCAATGAAAGATATTCTTCCATGAACTCCAGATACATTTGTCTCAAATGCACATCTTTAAAAAATCTTTTTTCTAGCGACAAGAACCGCTGTTTGGCAACGTCTGCAAGGTCTTGATCGGTCGATTTTTTGTGGCTTATAAAAAAGAGGGTCGGCTAATTGTAGATTGTTCGGAATTTTCCAACCAGTGATGTTGACTGTTTCGGGTGGCTGGTAGGACGAAATAGACGTCAAGATACCGAACTCTAAAGGCACCTCACTGCGATTGACTCGCGACTGTACCACCGTGTGTATCAATTTTGTAACTCGAACATTGGATTCAGAAATACCAACTATCGAGCAAAGCTCGGGCTAGCACGAAATCGCCAGCTTTCGTTCTAACACCAACGATTGCAGTTGCTGGAATCACACTCTTTGGAGCCGTCATATGCATAACATGTGAGGTGGATCTTGTGGAGGTGGTGGTAACGCTCGACCACTGCTGACTGTGTATATGTGAAGCAACGTATGGTGTGAATTGTTGCATACACGACACTTTTTCGCTGTACATTTAGCGACAGCGTGACCCTTCCGAAGACAATTAATGCAAAGCGGAGCTGATTTTGCGAAATCGAAACGTTGTTTCACCGATAACACTGAGTATGACGGACAACTGAAAATTATATGGTCTTCGGAATAGCAATACGCACATTTTTGGGTCTTCTCATTAACTTTTTATTCGCCACAAAACACGAAAATGTGCTACGATTATGCTGCTTCGTGGAAACTGATTTGGGCTCTGATCTGACGAGATCGAGCGAATTCTTCGCTGATTCTTCAGCCGACATATGTTGATGACGCCGATTAAGCATTGTCTCGCATTCCTTCCACGAAGGTATTGTCGCATAATCGAGCTGCTCTTCCCACTTACGCTCCGTCTGTGAATCGACCTTGTTCATAACTAAGTGAATTAGAATGGCATTTAAAATCACTTTTTCGTCTTTAATGGACAACAGAGGGCCATAAATTGCCGACACAGTGCCGACAAGGCTTCTCAAAGCTGCAGCCGACGGATGTGCCAGGGAGGCTGAACAGCGCGGCAATATTTTCCATGAAAATGAGGCAATCGTTGTCATAGACCTTTTTAGGTTATCATAATTGTCTTCTGAGACTTGAAACGCTTTGACGGTTCCTAGCGCTTCACCAGACAGACACAAGATTATATAATTAAACTTTTCAATTTTTGGAATTGAGACGTTCGAACAATGACATAAAAATTTTTAAACTCTGAGTATTTGCCACTAAATTTAGGCAGTTGCAAACTCGGCAGACGAGACTGAGTTGTTATTGCGGACTTGGTTTCTACATTCGTGCTGTCATCGGACGATTTTTTTAATGCGGACTTAAGTTGTGCTTTCGTGGATATACACAACTCTTCCAACTCGGACCTGTACTCGTCATCCGAGTCAAACGTTTCTACTCGAGTCTGATATCTCAGAGCGGTGTCGATGTTTGTACTTAACATTTCCAACCGACATTCCAACTCTGTGACTTGAAGCGAAATACTTTCATCTCTCAATTGGTCACTTACGCGTTTCATGCTTTTGACGCATTGAACTTGTCTTTTCTTTGCATCCTCAAAATCTTTAGGGATCGTCCCAGTTGGTGGAGCCATTGCTAGTGGATGATTCAATTTATCGGACGAACTCAGACCAATTATACTACTTGCAAAATATTATTTATTTTTTTTTTTTTTTTTTTTAAGTCAATATATTGTAAATTGTATTTGTTTTTAAATTTTTTTTTTTTTTTTTTTATATATTTTGAGCGAAAGAATTTTATTGATGGCACAAAAAAAATAAATAAAAATAAAATGTCAATCCGAGAAGATATACAGGATATTTTTCATGAACTGTATGAAAAAAAATATATACCAGCTAATTTGCCAAAATATAGGGTATTTTGGCGAACGATATGGAAAAGTATATACCCCACAAATTTAGTTGGTTTCTAGGGTAGCGCGTCACCAGCTGTAAGCGCGCCAACCACTGCACGCCACAACAACACAACGACGAAGACGACAAAATGAAATAGAAAATCCGTTGTATGTATATGTATGTATGTATGTGTGTGCGCTGGAGACCAACTAAACGGTAAGCATGTAATGCAGATTGGGTGAGAGGGGGTACTGAGGGGCGAAGAGCGAATTTTTGCGCTTGGCAACAAGGAAAGAAATTTAACTTGCTACAGATAATTTTGTGGTATTACTTTACCACAAAATTAGAATCTTACGATTCGAAATTCGCTGATGAGCAATGCAATAATTTAAATTTTTTAATACACTAAAGATAAGCGGTTCATTTGTTAGTCTTTATGTATGTATATAAATATATATTTATGTATGTGTATATATACAAAATGCATGCCAGTGTTATGTTAAGCTCAACTACTTCTGTGCTAGAAATTGAAAGTGTGTGCTCAAGATGGCCAGCACAATTACCAAAGAGAACTTCTCGATTTGGGCGCTTTCATATTTTAGCACTTTACCTTGAGTTGACCTTCGCTTTGGAATCAACTTTCCTTAAATCCGACATAGATGGATTATGGGGATGACGAGCACTCCAAGTAATTTCCAAGATTTTTTTATTATGTGTTTCGCGACAGACGCGGGAGAAATTTTTTATGTTGTTTGTTTTGTTAATTTCCCGTAAACTGTTTAGTCTTTTACTTTGCGTTTTGGTTTTTAGAAATATATGTACATATATGTATATATGTATGAATTTTTCGCAACAGTAAAACTTCACCAGTTCACTTCACAATTTTTTGAGCTTCTTTTTTTTAATATTATATACATGTACATATGTTCCACTGTTCTTTTTATTGAATTTAATTCTTTCACTTTAAACACCAAAAACTTGTCCCTGCTCGGGCGCCATGAAAAATCACAATAGTTTTTATGATTACAAGTATGTATGTATTAACTGATTTAGATTTGGGACTTCGTTTTTTGCGAGGAAAGGAATGTCAACGAAATAAAATATTGCTTGCGATCGGTTCAGAAAATATTACTCGACTATATTTTTCATTTTTTCTTCTTCAACTTACGTCGGCGAAGCGGGTCGAATTCGATTCAATGCAGTTCGATCCCGCCTGCCTCTACAACATCGAACATTTAACATGACAACACAGAACATCCACATAGCGCTCATCTGCGCGTACAGTGCCAAGAATCTTAATATTTTCACAGACCATCAGCCTCTGAGCTTTGCTGTATTTGACCAAAACTCGAATGCAAAAACAAATCGATGGAGATCGTTTGTAGATGAACATAACGCTCGACTATTTTATGAACCAGGGAATGAAAGATACCGTGACGCACTGACTAGGCGAAGCATCCACGTACTCGCTGAGGAAGTATTATCCGATTGCGTTACTATTCATAGTGATCTTTCGTATACATATACCATCGGGTCGACTGAAAAACCAGAAAATTGTTTTCATAACCAGATTATATTAGAAGAAAACAATTCCAACGAACGAAAACAAGGCACATCATACAATTCTCGGATAGGGAAATGTTAATTGATAGAGTTCGCGACGTTGTAAAGAGTAATGTAGTGAATGCAATCCATTGCGACCTCCCTACTCTAGCGTTTATTCAGAACAAACTTGTGGAGGCATTCTCGACGACGAAATTCCATCGCACGCAAAAATATGGTGTTAGGGATGAGCAGGTAGAATTAATAACAACGGAACACAATAGGGCTCACCGAGCCCTACAAGAAAATACCAAGCAAATTCTATGGGACTACTACTTTCCAAAGATGACCCACTTGGCAAATAAAGTCGTAATAATGAATCTCTATCGGTGAATTAGCCTCTGTGTTGACGAATCGTGGAATCTGAATGGTATTTACATTTAATAAGGTTGACTTCAATTCATTCCATGCTGTTTCCAAATTCATTGGAATCGATTCGTCCCAGTCAAGACCCTTCAGCCACAGCTCCTGCATTAGGATCTTTCCTATAATAATTAAAGGACTTAAAAGGCCAAGTGGATCAAACAAACGAGATGTCGCCAAGAGAATGTTCCGTTTTGTCGCTCGGAGACCCATAAATGAGTCGTCGATTTGGAATTGGAAGATGTCTTCCCTAGGCAACCAGAAAACACCAAGTGTTTTGGTCGCTGTGCTAAGGGAAGCGGAGACTTCAGGACTGTTCGAGAACCATTTGGTCAACTCAAACCCTGCTTTAAGCAATGCCTGAGACACTTCAGACTTAATTGTCAAAAGATCCTCAACGCACCAGTCAACATGTCATCGACGTAGAAGTCATGCCTGATAACTTTTGGTAATGACGATTTAATCATCTCACCCAGCTTTGTTAAACACCGTATTGCCCGAAATGGGGCTGGCGCAGTGCCATATGTTACAGTGTTTAACCTGAACACTCTCAAAGAATCATCTGGGTTTTTTCTCCACACTACGAGCTGGAAGTCTCGATCTGCTTCATGTACCAGTACTTGCCGATGCATTTTTTTGACGTCCGCTGTCAAGGCATACTTATGAAGCCTGAAGGCGAAGCAGAGTCGAGTATAGCTCCTCTTGAATGGTGGGACCGACCATCAAAATGTTATTCAACGCAACTTGAGATGAAGTTTTGCATGATGCATCGAATACAACACGCAGTTTCGTCGATGTACTTTGCGGTCGTAAAACGACCTGGTGCGGCATAAAGTAGTGTTGATGATCTGGAATTTTATTGTCGGTTTCTGACATATGTCCCAATGAAAGATATTCTTCCATGAACTCCAGATACATTTGTCTCAAATGCACATCTTTAAAAAATCTTTTTTCTAGCGACAAGAACCGCTGTTTGGCAACGTCTGCAAGGTCTTGATCGGTCGATTTTTTGTGGCTTATAAAAAAGAGGGTCGGCTAATTGTAGATTGTTCGGAATTTTCCAACCAGTGATGTTGACTGTTTCGGGTGGCTGGTAGGACGAAATAGACGTCAAGATACCGAACTCTAAAGGCACCTCACTGCGATTGACTCGCGACTGTACCACCGTGTGTATCAATTTTGTAACTCGAACATTGGATTCAGAAATACCAACTATCGAGCAAAGCTCGGGCTAGCACGAAATCGCCAGCTTTCGTTCTAACACCAACGATTGCAGTTGCTAGAATCACACTCTTTGGAGCCGTCATATGCATAACATGTGAGGTGGATCTTGTGGAGGTGGTGGTAACGCTCGACCACTGCTGACTGTGTATATGTGAAGCAACGTATGGTGTGAATTGTTGCATACACGACACTTTTTCGCTGTACATTTAGCGACAGCGTGACCCTTCCGAAGACAATTAATGCAAAGCGGAGCTGATTTTGCGAAATCGAAACGTTGTTTCACCGATAACACTGAGTATGACGGACAACTGAAAATTATATGGTCTTCGGAATAGCAATACGCACATTTTTGGGTCTTCTCATTAACTTTTTTATTCGCCACAAAACACGAAAATGTGCTACGATTATGCTGCTTCGTGGAAACTGATTTGGGCTCTGATCTGACGAGATCGAGCGAATTCTTCGCTGATTCTTCAGCCGACATATGTTGATGACGCCGATTAAGCATTGTCTCGCATTCCTTCCACGAAGGTATTGTCGCATAATCGAGCTGCTCTTCCCACTTACGCTCCGTCTGTGAATCGACCTTGTTCATAACTAAGTGAATTAGAATGGCATTTAAAATCACTTTTTCGTCTTTAATGGACAACAGAGAGCCATAAATTGCCGACACAGTGTCGACAAGGCTTCTCAAAGCTGCAGCCGACGGATGTGCCAGGGAGGCTGAACAGCGCGGCAATATTTTCCATGAAAATGAGGCAATCGTTGTCATAGACCTTTTTTAGGTTATCATAATTGTCTTCTGAGACTTGAAACGCTTTGACGGTTCCTAGCGCTTCACCAGACAGACACAAGATTATATAATTAAACTTTTCAATTTTTGGAATTGAGACGTTCGAACAATGACATAAAATTTTTAAACTCTGAGTATTTGCCACTAAATTTAGGCAGTTGCAAACTCGGCAGACGAGACTGAGTTGTTATTGCGGACTTGGTTTCTACATTCGTGCTGTCATCGGACGATTTTTTTAATGCGGACTTAAGTTGTGCTTTCGTGGATATACACAACTCTTCCAACTCGGACCTGTACTCGTCATCCGAGTCAAACGTTTCTACTCGAGTCTGATATCTCAGAGCGGTGTCGATGTTTGTACTTAACATTTCCAACCGACATTCCAACTCTGTGACTTGAAGCGAAATACTTTCATCTCTCAATTGGTCACTTACGCGTTTCATGCTTTTGACGCATTGAACTTGTCTTTTCTTTGCATCCTCAAAATCTTTAGGGATCGTCCCAGTTGGTGGAGCCATTGCTAGTGGATGATTCAATTTATCGGACGAACTCAGACCAATTATACTACTTGCAAAATATTATTTATTTTTTTTTTTTTTTTTTTTTAAGTCAATATATTGTAAATTGTATTTGTTTTTAAATTTTTTTTTTTTTTTATATATTTTGAGCGAAAGAATTTTATTGATGGCACAAAAAAATAAATAAAAATAAAATGTCAATCCGAGAAGATATACAGGATATTTTTCATGAACTGTATGAAAAAAAATATATACCCAGCTAATTTGCCAAAATATAGGGTATTTTGGCGAACGATATGGAAAAGTATATACCCCACAAATTTAGTTGGTTTCTAGGGTAGCGCGTCACCAGCTGTAAGCGCGCCAACCACTGCACGCCACAACAACACAACGACGAAGACGACAAAATGAAATAGAAAATCCGTTGTATGTATATGTATGTATGTATGTGTGTGCGCTGGAGACCAACTAAACGGTAAGCATGTAATGCAGATTGGGTGAGAGGGGGTACTGAGGGGCGAAGAGCGAATTTTTGCGCTTGGCAACAAGGAAAGAAATTTAACTTGCTACAGATAATTTTGTGGTATTACTTTACCACAAAATTAGAATCTTACGATTCGAAATTCGCTGATGAGCAATGCAATAATTTAAATTTTTTAATACACTAAAGATAAGCGGTTCATTTGTTAGTCTTTATGTATGTATATAAATATATATTTATGTATGTGTATATATACAAAATGCATGCCAGTGTTATGTTAAGCTCAACTACTTCTGTGCTAGAAATTGAAAGTGTGTGCTCAAGATGGCCAGCACAATTACCAAAGAGAACTTCTCGATTTGGGCGCTTTCATATTTTAGCACTTTACCTTGGAGTTGACCTTCGCTTTGGAATCAACTTTCCTTAAATCCGACATAGATGGATTATGGGGATGACGAGCACTCCAAGTAATTTCCAAGATTTTTTTTATTATGTGTTTCGCGACAGACGCGGGAGAAATTTTTTATGTTGTTTGTTTTGTTAATTTCCCGTAAACTGTTTAGTCTTTTACTTTGCGTTTTGGTTTTTAGAAATATATGTACATATATGTATATATGTATGAATTTTTCGCAACAGTAAAACTTCACCAGTTCACTTCACAATTTTTTGAGCTTCTTTTTTTAATATTATATACATGTACATATGTTCCACTGTTCTTTTTATTGAATTTAATTCTTTCACTTTAAACACCAAAAACTTGTCCCTGCTCGGGCGCCATGAAAAATCACAATAGTTTTTATGATTACAAGTATGTATGTATTAACTGATTTAGATTTGGGACTTCGTTTTTTGCGAGGAAAGGAATGTCAACGAAATAAAATATTGCTTGCGATCGGTTCAGAAAATATTACTCGACTATATTTTTCATTTTTTCTTCTTCAACTTACGTCGGCGAAGCGGGTCGAATTCGATTCAATGCAGTTCGATCCCGCCTGCCTCTACAACATCGAACATTTAACATGACAACACAGAACATCCACATAGCGCTCATCTGCGCGTACAGTGCCAAGAATCTTAATATTTTCACAGACCATCAGCCTCTGAGCTTTGCTGTATTTGACCAAAACTCGAATGCAAAGATGAACATAACGCTCGACTATTTTATGAACCAGGGAATGAAAGATACCGTGACGCACTGACTAGGCGAAGCATCCACGTACTCGCTGAGGAAGTATTATCCGATTGCGTTACTATTCATAGTGATCTTTCGTATACATATACCATCGGGTCGACTGAAAAACCAGAAAATTGTTTTCATAACCAGATTATATTAGAAGAAAACAATTCCAACGAACGAAAACAAGGCACATCATACAATTCTCGGATAGGGAAATGTTAATTGATAGAGTTCGCGACGTTGTAAAGAGTAATGTAGTGAATGCAATCCATTGCGACCTCCCTACTCTAGCGTTTATTCAGAACAAACTTGTGGAGGCATTCTCGACGACGAAATTCCATCACGCAAAAAATATGGTGTTAGGGATGAGCAGGTAGAATTAATAACAACGGAACACAATAGGGCTCACCGAGCCCTACAAGAAAATACCAAGCAAATTCTATGGGACTACTACTTTCCAAAGATGACCCACTTGGCAAATAAAGTCGTAATAAATTGCAGAGTATGCCAAAAGGCAAAATATGACCGCCACCCGAAGAAGCATATCTTAGGGGAGACTCCCATTCCACCCAGAATAGGCGAGGTACTTCATATTGATATCTTTTCAACTGACCGAAAATACTTTTGACGTGCATTGACAAATTTTCTAAATTCACAATAGTGCAACCCATCACATCTAGATCAATAGCAGACCTAACGTTACCAATAATGCAGCTTATGATTTTTTTTCCTAATGCTAAAACCATATTCTGCGACAACGAACCCTCTATATATTCGGAGACGATTAGATCTCTTTTGTCAAATCAATTTAACGTGTAGATCAATAATGACCCACCACTACATAGCACTTCAAATGGGCAAATAGAAAAGTTTCATAGCAATTTAATTGAAATCTCTCGGTGCTTGAAAATGCAACGGGGTAACCACGATACAGTCGAATTAATACTTCCATTACAAATAAAAATCCAATCGATATAATACATGCAATACCCCCGGAACCGGAGTCAGAGATAAGAGACAGAATTAAGGTAACACAATAAAGACAAATAACAAAAGAAAACCAGACCTTCGGAGATATTCAGAAGTAGTCGTACACACTGAAATGAAAGAAAAAATCAACGTATTAAACGAGACTGTTGATATTACCATAAACTCCAAGACAACGCAAATAAATACCTGACATTTGTGCATTTGCGATTTCGCTAGAAATCGCATATTAATTTTACTTGACACACTTATGCGTTCAATTACTCTTGCAAAAATTAATACGATAAAATCCCATTCCTTTAGATTCCAATGATTTACACAACATAATTAATGAGCGTTCTACAAAAATTACTGTAACTTATATTATTTAAATAGCACTTATTGAGTTTTGTTAGACAATAAGTTTTCATATCACTTTCTAAAATACTGAACTTGTATCTAATAGAACATACCGAGGACGGCCTTTAGCGCAAAGCTAACGGTTTGAATGCATACAGCTGAGCTTGACTTGTGAAGAACTAATCGATGAGAGTCAGTTGACTTTGGATAAGAAACGTTACCACTCATCGCCGTGATAAACTCCAAGTCTCTCTTTTGCATACACCACGTGTTATAAATTAATGATAATTATAATATATTATATTAATATAATATATAAAGATAATTTGTATTATGGTATTGAGTTTTTCGAATGCAATTATAATTAAAACCAGCGATAATAGAGAACCCTGTAGGATCCCACTATGAGGTTTGAATTATTTCGAAGGGATCTATTGGACCCGAACTTTGAACAGACACTAGATGGCTTTCACTATGTGGAAAATCTTAAGACCGACCTCCCAGAGCGTAAGCCGCTCAAGAACTGCGTCAATGTACACGAAGTCAATTATTATCACGAAGTTAGTATTCAGAACTGTGACGTAATTCCTAGGAGAGAGTTCATCAGAGGCGAAGTTTTGGATTTTCAATAATATGTTATGTACATCGTTTTCATTTAAAAGCAACTTCAGTTTTAGATATCAGTTTGTTTCTATTTAAATTGTGTAAAAGGTACAAAAGGTACGTAAGCTATTGATTTCGTCAGTTGGCTTATTGTGTTTGATTTACTCTAAGATACTTTAGTGGGGTTACTGATAAGCCGGTTAGATTTGGAATTCCCGGAAAAAGTTTGTTGGTTAAAGCGAGTATAGTAACGCTTGTCATTCGATTTGATTTTTGTCTTTTTATTGCATATCGTTGCTATAAAATATTGCGCACTAAACAGTGGCTGAAATATATACAAATAATACACACTGTAATATGATTGAAAATACTTGTGGTGTGCTTGAGTAGTGGTTCCAAAGTGAATCCTATATTTTATATTAAAAGTCACTTAGAATAAATATATAAGGTCTTTTTATAGAGTTCTGACGCGTTCAGACAATGTATTAGTATAATTTAATAGTGGCACTGGCCGATACACGGGTGCGAATCAACATGGGATCAATAATTTAGAGGAGGAAAACTAAATGAAACAGAAGAAACTATTAAGTATTATAAAAGGACAGGAAAAAAAAACAGTTAGGTGCGATGAATACTCATGTGAGTTTGAAAACGTGAATTTTTAGGGGAAAGTCCCAGCTCTCGTACATAGAAAGAGCGTGTGCGGGGAAAGTGATCCGTTTTTAGTGGACACAGGAACTGGGAAAAACTATACAACACCGGGATGAGGTTTGCAGTGCTTACACGCAGTTTCTACCTTTTTGGTAAGGTCCATTCACCGATTTAGTTCAGTAAATAGGAAATGGAAAATTAAAATTTTTGGACACCCGATTTTTTGTATTCAACTGTTTAACTATTTCTAATGTTAGCATTGGCGTTGACCTACTAAAACAGGTGAACGCAAATACCAAGTGTCAAAATGTTAACATTTTAACAGTTAGTAACGCTGATGTGTCAATCACTGTAAAAGATGAATTTAGAGCCATCATCGGCAAACGAGCTAACGCGTTTGCCGATCCAAAAAAGTGTCTTCCATTTAACACGAACATTGTAGCTCTTATTCACCTTACAAATGATTAATCAGTCTTTTTCCAAATATACCATTACCCAATGAGTGATGCGGATTCTATAAGCTCGGAAGTTAAGCGAAGCGAAGAATCAAAAGAAAAACCGACCTTCTTGGTCTCTCTACAATAGCCCAATTTGTGTTGTTGATAAAAAAAGGAACTAATGAAGCTGGAAACAACAAAAAAAACTAGTGATTGACTTTAGAAAACTCATCTTAGTCACTATAGATGATAAGTATCCGATCCCATATCACACAATAATTTTGTCCAATATGAGCAAATCAAAATTTTTTAAAACATTGGATATTAAATCTAGTTTTCATCAGAAAAACGGGATCGTAAAGCATTTTCCGTATATAATCAAGAGATCACAGTGGGAAATTTTGCCACGTTTATGTGGATGACATTATTTTTTTTCCGAAAGAGAAGGGGGCCATCTCAAACACATAGATTGGGTTCTAGAGCGTCTGAACAATGCAAACATGAAAGCCTCGGAAGAAAGTTTAGTTTTTTAAAACGTACAATATTCCCAAAGAAGAGACATTTTCAGAAAGTACGAGTAAATTATCATTTTTACAAAAATGTGCAACTTTTAAATAGACATTTGATCTTTTTATTTTTTCTGAAAAGTATATTAATTATTAGTAAATTCATAAATTTATAAAATCACTAAAGTTAATATTAATCTAGAAGCATTTTAAAAATACACTAAATATTGGTACTTTTTGAAAAGCTTGGAAAGCGTTACAACGGAACATCTTTCAGAAGCTCTATTTTAAAGGTTTGTGAAAGAACAATAAAGGACAAAAGTAAAGATTACAAAAGCTGAATAGGGTACCCCAATTTTTCATTGGATTTTGGCTCATGGAAAGCCGTCAGAACAGGAATCTAAAAAAAAGAGGATTACAAAAGGTTCCAAATTTCTCGCTTTAGACAAAATAAAGACCTGTTTAACATTCTAGCAGCCTCTTCGTATCCACTTATTACATTGCTGAGACACTTGCAAACGCGAACGGATTTGGAAAATAGCTTCTACAGTTCCAAAATGTTAAGTTTAGCTTAGATATCATAAAACAATATTTTTTTCATGTATTTATGTTTGAAAATCTAAATAAAACATTTAAGAATGTTATGTAGACACTGCCACTGAAAACTCAAAATTATCTGATCTCGGGAAACGATTTTGGGAAGTCGACATTTTGTGGCCAACTACCGTCGGCTTTGAGTTGGAGAACTTTCGTACGCCTTCCAACAAAACAAAGTTTTCTGAGCGTGGATTATACTTTCCGATGCCAATGTGCAGTTTTTCCAATCTAGAGAAAACTTTTGCTGAAACTCACAAATTAAGGCTCAGTATGGGGCTATCATTCAAGAATACTTTAACTTGGGATAGATGTCTCAATCATCAAACAAACCACATTGCCACAAATATTTCTACTTCACCATTGCTTTCAGCTATTGGACAGTACAACCACTAAGCTGAGAGGGGTCTCCGTAAGGACAAGCACTGGCGTTTCCCTAACGATTCAATATTGGACGGCCCCATTTTATTTAATTTGTTCAAAATCTAGAGTCCACCATTTGTCTAAAAATCTAGGGCGGAGTGGTGTGCTGACGTTCAGACGCAAATGAAGCTGCGGCACAAGGTACTGATTGCAACCAAGTGGCAAGACATTTTAATAGATTAGAAGTAAAGAAACACATTTGGACTGATACAGAGTATCAGTAGCAAATGAAGCTACAGGATCGAAAGGGCCGTTCACAGTCTATAACATTTAAATAGGAACATTTTGAATAATCATGGGTATTCAACAGTCGTGCTTTGCTGAAGTTACTAAGCAACAAACGAACGTCAAAAACCAATACTAATGAAGCATATGCAGTAGTCTACTAGTCCAGCACTAGAAACAGGGTCCATGAAAATTAATTCCTGTTGTTTAAAATGCTGGACTAGTAGACTACTGCATATGCTTCATTAGTATTGGTTTTTGACGTTCACAGCAGAAACTAGGATCAGACCACCTATCAACTGTTACATCGCGGATTTCATCTGTTTTTCTACGAAGGTTTGGGATCTCTCAACTGAGTCTTTTCTAGCTGCTCTACGGCGATAAATAATTTTCGTTGGTGCAAAGAATGAGCTGGCGGAGCTTAGGGAGTTATTTCTAGGAGATCCACACATTTCAGCAATCTCCAAATTTTGTGATTCCCATGGAATAGACTGGTAATGCGTTCTGCAGCGCTCTCTGCACTTCTGAGGGCAATGAGAAAAGTAGTCAAATACCAGTTTTATCACACCGCTGGCATCTACATCTCCACACCTGTTAAAATTTAAACACTAGGATGTGAAATCTCTGCAATGATTAATACTCGACCTCTCTTCTCCCTTACAGAATATCCTGAGACCTTGATGTCCTGACGCCGAGCCACTTTGTTTGCTTATTCACATAGATAGCACCCGAATGGATGCCAAAGTGGCTGAACGCGCACACACCCATCGAAATTTTTGATCTATCAGAGAAAGAGTTTTAAGTAATTTTGTTTTTCACTCTCCGAATGCGCTTACAAAAGCAAGCTTACAAAGACAAAATTCAAGTCAACTATTCCATCTCCCTCAGTCGAATGCTACATGTATGTAGACGTGAATGTTTTCGTATCATGAAAATTTAAATCAGCAGATTTGAAAGAAGTTTCAAAAAATAATATTAGGCAATGCCCTGTGTGTCCTTCCTTCTTCCTCGTAACGCAGCACAACGATTTACAGGAGCCCTTTAATTTAGGCTACGTAATACTTAAACGGTCCCTATCGTAGGGCTTGTGCATGTTTACTAAAATAAGTAGCTCGTGATAATAATTAATTAATTAATAAAACAATAATATTAATTTATAGAAATAGACATTTTAAGGTTAAGTTGACCAGCTGAGCTAAAGCTTGGGTTGTAATTTCTTTTGTTGGCTGGGTGTGTAGCAGCAGTAAGTTACACAGTTTCTGATTTTTAACAATACTTCAGAAGATTATATAGGTAAATAGTGATAAGTACAACAACAGTTTGTTTCGGGTGCTTTCCGAATTCGTTCACTCTATAGGCTAGGTGGCTAACTAAACTGTGTGTGTTGAGTTGATGTACAAAGTAGGGAAACCCAGACACGTAGCGAGCTAAAGGACTACAGGCACAATAGTCCTATAGAGCCATATTCGTGGCTACGGAACATGTGATAGATAACATCTAGATCATCCAGGATTCAAGGCAGGTATTCATATATTTTAAAAATTTGGAGTGGAAAAATTGCAGATGGCAACAGATGCAAGAGATGCTTAAACATCTCATATTCGAATGTATATACACCAAGTGGTTCGCCATCTACATAAGTGAAAATCGACCAAATTTGTAGACAAAGGAAATAGAATAACAAAATTTACTGTAATGCGAAAGTCAATTTCACCACAATTTTGGAGAAATACAATTCGCAGACTAGCGATAAATTGACTTTCTCAAGATTTTTTTTATTGATTTATGGTAATAATTATTGCTATGGGAAGTATATATTCTAGTTGCCTAATAAAAAGTTGCAAACATTTTAACGTCGAGTTCGGTTGCGATAGCTTCAAAAACAAAAGAGAATTAAAAACAAACAATCTCTACCTTTTTTCTGTTAATCATTTGCACATAGCTATATTTTATGGTGGTCCAATCCGTACAATTATACATTTTTACGTACATTATATATTTTTATGTCGAGTTATAACAAAAAAAACATTCCGAGAAAAAGACGGAGAGACGTGTTGATCCTGAATTTATTACCTTTACTGACTTGGAAACGGTTACTTCGAAGAGTACCAATCATCTCAATAATTTAATTAAAGCCTCTGTATGTCCTAATCGGACTCCCGATTTTTGAAATTGAATAATTAGGTATTTTGAAATTTCACTTACCAAAATACAAAAGACGGATTTTCTGTAGCACGCTTTAGTTTACATTCCAATCGTAAGGTGGATGTTTCATCAATATGTAATTCCGCTGCACTTGAGATTTCAGCTACGGCCTCTGTTCACAAAAAATATAATAAAATTGTTTTCGATTATTAAAATAATAAAACAATTGCCGGCTTTGAGTAGACCCTGAATCAGTTGCGAAATTTATTAGTACAAACTCCATCGAAATCATTATAAAAAAGTTAAATATACAATTTTTTACATGCCGATCACTTAAAAAATAAAATGAAGTGGAGTACCCTGTATCCTGTACCAAAAAAGATATTTCATAAAATCAGACTCTTCGAAATCCTAATTAATTGAATATAAATTTTTATATAAACAGCCAACTTCTAATGTTTATTTAGACAGCATTTAAAGAAAATGTAGTGTACAATTATGTTCTTGATTTAAGGTATATCATTTTAAAAGCAATTTTTGAGCAACTACTTATTTTAAAGAAAAATTGATATGAGCCATTGATATCAAATCCTAATATGCACCTTATTACATATATTCAAAAACAAAAAATAATCTGTAGTATGTTATATGCCAAACAAGCATATGTATATTGTAGTGTATACAATATGTAAAGTGGTCATATGCCCAAATTTAATAATAGAGTATCAAGCGCATAAACATAGAGACACTTTGTCGCTTTGTTTACATAATATAACCGCCGTCAAGTGCCGCAACATGATCAGCCACTTATATGTGGACTGGCCCGCAGCGTGAGAACTGCAGCGTAAGCACTATGACATTTGACCATTCGGTACCAAGCGCATGTATGTATATACCTTCTGCATATACATACATATTTAACAATATATATAAATACATATGACATGTTATATACTCCCGTTCTGCCGCTGCTTGCAGCGACAGAACTCTATGTGAAGACCTTATGTATTTAGGCTAAAGAAATGAGTTGAAATAAAGCAGGAGAAGATTCTCAATCTGAACACCAATTACACTTCAATTATGATGATTATCCCGTCGTCAATTATTTCCAGCGGCTGTAAGTTACTGGGACGGGTATCGCAGTGTGCCATGCCTCCCGAGTGTAGCTGCTGAGCACAGGTTGTCGAGTTTAGCTGCTTGCAGAATGTGGAGGTGAGCGTAGCGGTGCAATTTGTGATTGGTATTATTTAGGTTCATGTACAATTTTATCAAAGTCCTCTGAATCAAAAATTACCGGGTTCACAATTTGAATCTTTGCAAGTGTGATTACAACATTAATGTCTCAAGTTCCGAAATCATAATTCTATTTCTAGTGAGCAAAGCTTGGTAAAGTTCTCCTGTCTCAATCTGTTTCTCTTTTGCGAATTTAATGATAGTATTTACTGATTCTGTTAAATTATTTATTTTCTTCTGAACTTTTGTATTTATTGATCCCTGTTTATTTATTGAGTTAGCTAAGTCTTTTTGTTGGAATTTTAATTCTTCAAAGTCGTTAAAATCTGGAGTTCCTGCTATAATTTTTAAAGTTGTTCCTAGTATATTAATGCTCCTAGTCTGTCTATGATGGATATTGACTGTTTCCAATAGTGTTCTTATGTGGCGTACATCGACTTCAAGAATTAATCTCGTATGGGATAGTGGGAAATGAACCATTAGAGAGAATGGGTACTAGCAGGATGATTTGATTATCTAATATTATCCTTATGTACTTCCCTCCCCTTTACAAGAACCGTTGTCCCCAAGTCGGCTTCAACTGTGACTTTCTCGAACAAGGGTGTAAACTTGTTGCCAATTCTCTTGTTTAATTTTATCAGTATTTTATCGCCTACCTGAAGGATCCTATCTCTTCTGTCTACGTTTTGTCTTTGTAGGAGAAGCTCTTGTGCTTTGACAATTTTATTTCTTACTTCCGCCTCAAGTTCTGGCGGGGAGTAGCCTGCTAAGCCGAGAAATGATCTTACTTGGAACAGGTTGGTAGGTTGTTCGAATTTACTAATTGCTTCGACTTTGCTGGGATTAGTTGTTATGCCACCCCGGGAAACCACAAATCCAAGATATTCAACTTTTCTTTGAAAAAGTGAGACTTTCTCGTGATACCCTCATGTTGGCGTTATACAATTTGTTGTTACCCAAGCAACATGGTAAACGTGGTTTTCTATATTCTCAGAGAATATGATTACGTCATCTACGTAAACATAACATGATTTACCAATCTGTTCGCGATGCACATCATCAATTGCTCGCTAAAAGATTCCAGGAGCATTTTTTAACCCGAAGGGAAGTCTACGGAATTCATACTTCCCGTTGTCTACCGAAAATGCAGTTTTTTCCCTATCTGTTTCTGCCAGAAGAATTTGATGAAATTGATGACTTCAGATCAAGAGTTGTAAAGTACTTTGCTCGTCCCAGGTTTGAAAGAATTGCGGTAATGTTAGGTATGGGGTATTTGTCATCGATTGTTTTAGAATTCAATTTCCTAAAGTCGATGACAAGGCGCTTTTTTCTATTTCCTTGTTCGTCTACTCCTTTCTGGTCAACTACCCACAACGGGTTGTTATAAGGAGACGCTGACGGCATAATAATTTTGTCCCTCAGCATGTCTCTGGTTTCATTATTGACAAATTCTGACAATCCTGGTGGATAAGGATAATGCCTGGAATATATTGGGGTTTCATCTTCTGTTCGGATTGTGGCTATGACATTCGTGTTGTACGGGAGAGCTTCATTCGGGTCGGCAAAGACACTTATTCTTTTTCCTATCATTTTCTTAAATTATTTTTTGATTTCTGGGGGTACTTCTAAGTCTTCGATTTCTGTAAAATTCACATTGAAACATTTTTTAAAATGAATTTTTTCGGATCCGGACTGAGTTTTTAATGTGCTGTTTTTGAAGTCCACAGTAGCACCAACTTTGTTTAATAGGTCGAGTTCTATTATGCCATCAAAGGTTGTCAAATTTGGGAGTAGAAAGAATATGGCATTGTTGCCAAAAAGATGCATATGGCATTTCTCTTGGACTGGGTTAAAGCCATGAAGTGACTTAACCAAAAAAAATTTTTCAACACTAATTACGCCTTTTAGTTCGGGCATCGGTTTGATGTAATTTTTTGATGCACCTGTGTCAATCAGTAGTTTTATGGTTTTCCCTGCTATCGATCGTTCTATGAATGGTAGCAGGGAGGTATGCCTAAAAAGTGTACTTCTTCTAATTGTTCTTGTTCATCAATTTCTGACACTTCATGTTCTGCTAGTGTATTATGATATTCTTCCTCTGACTGCATTGTTGAAACTTCCTCTACCGAAATATGATTTGTCCTCTGCTGTTTAGGCCCGGTATATCTGGCGGTTCCACTATTTGGTCTTTTTGGAATCTGGTTTTGATATGAATTATTGCCTTGGTTTGGATATTGTGTTAGTTGCTTAAATCGCGAAGAACTATTAATATCCATGGGCGGTGGGGGGTTCTTGCCTTACATTTAAACTATTACTAAATTGTGATTTTTGTTTAAAAAATGGAGTTTTTATGGGATTTGGAAAACTATTCTCCATAATATTTCTTTGTTCGTTTCGCTGAGCTCTTTCTTCAGATTTTTTTGCAAAGCTATTTGCGAAGCGTTCGTGATTCGACTCGACTTCCTGGACTAAAGCCAGAGCTGATGGCAAATCCTTAGGACCTGTCGCAAATAAAATATCGCAAATAGATTTTTTCGCACCGGAAATAAATACTCTTAATGCGTCGGCTCGATATTTCTCATTAAGGGAAGCAGCTAAGGTAGAATCGTATGTCATAATTGTTTTGTTTATCAGGAGTGTTAACTTTTTCTCAATTTTATTATAGTACTGAATAATTGTTAAATTTCCTTGTCTTAGTACGGACAACTCTTTTTCAATTTTGTCAGAATAAGTAAAGTCAAGTCTGTTTATAATTGCTTTAAAATTTAATGGTGTGTCATAGGAAGACAGTACCATATCGGCAAGGCCTTTAATCTTATTTCTTAGAATAGCCAGTGCCTGGTAATGCTTAGAGCTTCCATCATGACCCTCGAAAATTTTGTACGCGGTATGCGCAGCTTTCCGCCGCGATACATATGTTTCCAATTTTCCCTCGAAATCGGCTACCGATTTCACAGTATCTAAAGTCTCATTACATTGGATGCCCGGAATTATCTCGGCATCCTTGAAGACTTCTACTTCTGGTACGGACGTTGCTACGTTGTTGAATTCCTCTCGGATATCTTGCATTTTTTGCTCGAATATTTGTGCCTGACCTTGCAGTGCACTGGCAACTGCACTATTGATTGCAAACTCAAGTATCGTTTTAATGTTTTCTTCATTGAAAGACATTTTGTTTACTATTCTTGTTGGTACTAATTTTCTTTTCTTTTTTTTTCTTTATAAGTTTTGTGTTACAAAGATGTAATTGTAGTCACCCTCAATAATTTGATAATTCGGATTTATGTATAATTTATTTATTTAATTTTTTAGATAAGCACTCTACTTACATGGTTTTATATGCCTAAGAGTATCTTATTCAATATTTGCTGCTTCGTTGAATTCTTCTCTTCCGTTTATGCTTTACTTCGGGGTGGGTGCGTCTCTTCAGAATTCTTGGTTTTTCTTGTGGTTTGTCGTTGTATTTTTTTCGGATATCTTTTGCTGGTTTGTTGCTGATTCTTTTTCTTTTTTTTACTTGTTGATTTCAGATTTCTTTTTATTTTTACTTTGTGGATGTTTTATATTTTAATAAACTTGTTGATTTTTTGTCTTTATTACTTTTTTCTGTCGATTTTTTATATTTTGATAACTTGTTGATTTTTATACCCTTGCAGAGGGTATAATAAAATTGGTCAGATGTTTGTAACGCATAGAAATAATCGTTTCCGACCCCATAAAGTATATATATTCTTGATCAGCATTGAAAGCCGAGCCGATATAACCATGTTCGTCTGTCCGTCTGTCTGTTTCTTCGCGCTTTTTCGAACGTAAATTTTGAGCTACGTTAATAAAAGTCATATCATTCTCTTCATTGATCTTTCATCTAAATCAAGTTTAAGAATTGGTAGGATCGGACAACTATAAGTTATAAAAAAATAGGAAAGATCAAAGGTACCTCGTTCAAAATGTGAGTTGTTCAAAACAGTTCTTGTGAGAAAAACTTATGTTTTTTGAGACATCTCAACCAAATTTGGTGAACAGATGGGAATTATACTTTTACATCATACCAGAAAGTTTGAATCACATCGGATAATAAACACCGACATAAATCAATAAAATTAATGAATCAACCCCCATCAGCATCAGTATGAATGTATATGCAGCCAATTAAATACGTTTTTTTTTGCTTTTATATATGCATACACAAACAACATACATACAAACTTACAAACACTTATATATGCAAAAACGTGATTGAAAAAACTACAAGCTGAGTGCGAAACAGAAAAAGACAGAAAACTATTTGTATTGTGTTGTTGTTTTCTAGAATTCGTCAGAAAATTTAGAGAGCGAGAAGCTGAACGCTTGCAATGTATACCGAAATAGCGAGGCCGTAAATTTTAAGTTTGGTAGCGCAATGGGTAGAGATCGATTCTAGAAATGACGTGAACGGAGGTTCAACTCCGGCCGTTGGCAAACTCGAATTTTTTCTTACTGTCTCTTTTTTTGGTTCAAATTTTTTTAAATTTTATATTTCCAATTTTTAAAATATCTTGAATCCGATATGACGGAGAAAGTAATCAATTAATCTGCAAGGGTAAACAAACTTCGGCATGGCCGAAGTTAGCTTCTTTGATATTTTTTATAATTTTTTGTATAATTTGTTAGTGTTTTTTTTTTTTTTTATTTGTTTGGCAATCTCAAATGTCGATCTGACAGTTTGATGTCTTGCCTCCGTGTGAGTTCTTTTAAACACTCGTGGGTTTTTTTTTTTTATTTGATTTGTTAGTGCTTATTGTTTTTTTTTTTATTTGTTTGGACATCTCAAATGTCGATCTGACAGTTTGATTTCTTGCCTCCGTGTGAGTTTATTTAAACACTCGTTTGGCGCCAGTTAATACAATAGTAATTATACTCAATTAATTTGGTATATCTTTATTGTTTAAAAGTGAACCTTCTAGCTTTGTTATGCCGAAAAGACTAAAGACTAAAAGTAGAGAATATTCTTATATTAACTTAACCCTGACCTACGATCGCTGTGGCAGCATAATTGCTGCATGGATCAAGTTTCGTCACGAAGTCGGCGATGACTTATGCCAGGCCGGATGTGTTAACTCCTTCCTCGCTAGTTTGAAGTCCGTCCCCGGTTTTCCTCAGCGTTAATTGTCTGTTAATTTTCCATTTTGGAAGGCTTTATAACAGATGAATCCAGCGGCTAGGGTAGTGAAAAATAGTGCGATCATTATTATAGGCCACATTTTCATGTTCTTCTCGATGTTGCCAATATGCTGAAGGTGTTCAAAGTTAAGCCTTTGAAGATATGGCACGCTTAGGATTTTTCGATGACCAGTAATATTTAATATTGTTAACGTCGCTGAGCCCAGGTGCCTTTTGACAAAATTTTTGACGTTTTCGTATAAAGTTCGTGGAGTTCGGCGAGCTAGCGACAATGCGGAGTCGCTCGATGCGCTCTCCGAGAGTGGTACCGCAACGGACATAGACAATGCAGGCATACTCGTATTTGAGCTTCACCGTCGACAGATCAGAGTGATATTTCTCACTCGTATCAATGGCAAGGGCTCGCGTACATGTCAAATAGTCCGCATCTGCCCTGCCCCAAAAAACTTTGATGTGCTTGAAGGGCATCTTTAAAACGAACATGGAAACTTCTTCGATCGAGGCCATCACTTTAAACACGGTCAGACTATTGCAGACATCGATGACGTGACTTTAGGACATCTCCGACGCGTAGAAGCGCGTAGACACGGACGTAGTAAGGACCGGGCCAGTTGGAACCGAGATTGTGATACGAGGGAGAGTGGGCGCGCCCGGGCGGTGGCACTCGACTTGACAAGGATGTTCGCTTGCGTGGAATTTGGAGAAGCAAGGCTACGTTGATCGCTACTGCAACTGGACAGACAACGTTTAACTGTACGATCAAGCTATGGGACACTTTTGGCAGGGTCTGTGGGCATAGTCGGAAGGGAACCGGCTAAATAACAGAAGATATGGAATGGATGCGGAACTTGGAGTGGACTGTATTTTATTATGTAACAAAAAAAGAAAGAGCTGAGACCGCAGAAGAGAGGTAAATGGAAAAGCTACAAAATATGGACTATATTTATGGACTCTATGGAATAGTATGAATGAATATATGTTGGAGAGTTAGAAATAATATAAAATATATATGGAATGTATGGAAAAATATAAAATATTTATATATAAGTTGGAAAAAAAATGCCTGTGGATGCTGAAAAGAATATAATGATATATGTGGATGCTCGTGTAACTAAATTAGTATGAATGGATTATCGAGAGCGATATAAAATGATTTGGATCTTTTTAAAATATATAGAATACAGAAATAATTATTTCCGACTCCATAAAGTATATATATTCTTGATCAGCATCAATAGCCGAGTCGATATGACCATGCCCGTCTGTCCTTCTGACCGTCTGTTCATTTCTCTGTTTCTTCATACTGAATCGAACTTAACGACTTGCACATTTGCAAGACATTCAGCGCTGTTGGGCCCTGGCGATTCGGCGTTGAACTTCGGCAATACGACAGAGCTACTAAGTTCCTGTTATTTTACCGACGCTTGCAATAATAAAATAATAAATAAAATTTGTATGTTGTTGATTCCAACAGAAACGCAGATAATCCCAAGAGATATCCGGCTCGAAGGACCAATGTAAATGTTAGGTGGATAGTCTGATAAAGATAAAAACTTCTGTGGGGGTCGATGGAGGAGCGATGCCAGGCCCAAGTGGTATACAAATGCGGAACTTTTTTTTCAACTTTTTTTTGCTTCAACTTCTTTTCATTTTTTTTACACAAGTTACAATTATGGTTGATACAGCGAAATGTTAAGCCTGATAGACGAGCTTTTTCGTTGTCTTTAAGAAATTCTAATTAAATTATCACAAGTTTAATTTATAAACGTTATAAATTTTATTAGTGCACGACACCCCTTTAATTTTAAATATTTGAACCACAATAGCTACGGACAATTACGATTGCTTTATGCAGACAACTAAAAACTACTCTAATGCATCGGAGGACCGATGCGCCGATCTGCCTGCATTAGAAGTCGGTAGACCTAAGTCGCTCGCGACGAAGTAAAGAGAAGAAACAAAATGAAGAGTGCGAGAGCAACTAGGTGCTGGTGTGTGCTCACGGCTCTCTTAGCAAATACATAAGTAACTCTTAAACGTAAGTAAATTCATTGCTGCTGCTGGGTCGAACAGCAATAACGAAAAATATAAACTGATTTCAATGGCGTTTCCCATTCCGAATCATCTCGCTAGTGTGCCTTCTGCTGGTCACGGTTTTTTGCGTCAACATATGCGATTCCAAACAACTGCAACTTCCATCATGAGAATTAGTGAAATACAGTTGTTGAGGGTGCCGTATACATACATGTGTGCATAACTGTGGAGCCGTGATGCCCGATCTGTTTCGATGGCGTTTTCGCATAACGAGGCCCTGTGTTGTATGTTTGATGCCGAAGGTGACGTGGCGCTTGACTTTACTGTACTTCTGCTGACCAGTGCGGCCATACCAGTGCATTAAATCGCAATTCTCAGTGTCAAAGAGAAATCGAAAACGAGTGAAAAATTACCAATGACTGAAAACAAGTGCGG
This sequence comes from Drosophila sturtevanti, assembly GCA_018150375.1. Classification (NCBI taxonomy): domain Eukaryota; kingdom Metazoa; phylum Arthropoda; class Insecta; order Diptera; family Drosophilidae; genus Drosophila; species Drosophila sturtevanti. Next base: position 26,468 of record JAECWJ010000565.1, read on the forward strand.
TAACTTGTTTATAAGTTTGTGCACAATACCGTACGTTTGATCTGATTGGTCAGCCAATCAGAGAGCAGCAAGTGAAAAAAGTGTAGCATACTTTTAGGCCGTGCCGTAAAAGTATAGCACACTTGTGGGCAGTGACCCATTTTTGTAGCATGATTAATAGTGCTGCACACTTGTGGGCAGTAACCTATTTTTGTTGCATGAGTAATAGTGCTCGAACACAACGGAAAGAAAGAACAGTAAGCATTCGATAACACTGTACCAGTGCGAATGAACGGCACGAGAAGCCGTTGTGTGAGTACCACCAGCATGGTGAGTGCTTCCACGGTTGCGGAATCAGCCGAAGATTTAGTTGCGGAGTCGTTGGTGAGCCTGGTTGACTCAGTCGCCGCGATCCGACGGAAAGGGAGCAAGGCGCAGGCCCGCACGGTTTCGGTGTCAGACCTGATGACCAGCGAGGCTACGGTCGCTAAGAGGGTAGCACTAGACAGCATGTCCATTCCCTCAGTCGCCCCGGGAGAAGTACGTGCTGAATTCGCAAAGCCCGCCCGGAAGCCGTTCAAACACAAGGCCGCCCTTGCGAAAGCCAGTGATGCTGACGTCAACGCCGATGTTGCAGATGCTTACGACGTCGCCAAAGCGCCGCATTCCCCAGCATGGAGCATTATGGCTGGTGAAACGCCGGCAATCCTGGCCGAGATCTCAGCTGCTGCAGAGGCAATGCCATTGTCTGTGTGTAGCTTGGAGCAGCCCGTGAGATCTATGCAGCAAGGCCTTAGCCTTGAGGAACTGGCAATGTCGTTGCCCATAAAGAAAGCCTCAAAAGCCTTTCGGGTGGACAGCCTGCATCCCCGCCGCCTGCTCCTGTTGCCGTAAGCCTTTCAGCTTACCACGCTGCCTATCCAGCCGTCACTGGTATCACAGCCACCGCTGTCCCAGTTCCCCAAGTGCCGATCCCCGCCCCGAGGTTTAACAAGCCAGTTGAGACGTGGTCCGCAGTAGTCACGAGTCTGGCAAGCAAGTGGCGGAAGGGATACGAAAAAAAGACACACCGACACTGGGAGTGCGTGTCCACGAGGTGCAGGAGTTGAAGCGTGGCGGTGCTATAATCCGTACGCCATCGGCGAACGAGATGATGCAAGTGGTGGCGACAAAAAGTTCGCAGAGGCTGGACTGACAGTCCAACAGAGCAAGGGCTTGAGGCCACGGGAGATGGTGTTCGACGTGGACACGACCCTCGTCCGCGACAATAGGCAGTGCATCTGGAGTCACAGCCTTGGTCCGCCACGGATGGCGCCAGTATTAATCTGACGCTTGATGTGTCCAATGTGTACAAGAAGATCAACAAAAGTACTAATCAACATAAATACAAGAATCTATAAATGTAGGTCATGTTCAAGTGTAGTTCAAGTACACCGAAATATGGGGAGCAAGTACTTCGAACTACAGACTAGCCGCGTCAGCATGTGTCCCATGCAATGACCGCTTGCGCAACATACTTATATGAATATGTGCCATCCACGCCCTATTCCTACCGCTTCATACGCTCTGCATATATATAAGATACATACATATGTTCGTTCTATATATTAAGTATAAAACCAAAAAATATGATAAAGGCAGCGCTGCTACTGCAGACCGAGCGCTGACACCGCGCAGTTTTAGGCTAAGTAATATTTAAGTCCAATATGTAAAGAACAGAATAATAAAGACCTTAGAAGTGATAGTAGCAGTCGCTCCAAAAACTTAAAATTAAATAAATCTTAGTATTTATTCTACAGTGTACGGAGGAGAAATGCTGCCGTCATCATCGACGAGGCTGGAGTATGCGTGAGGGTCACAGGTTTCGCCTTTGCATGCCTTACTGCTACTGGTGAGCAGTAATCCTGTCATCCTCTGCCTGCTGTATCCTCCTTGTGGTTCAGTAAGCGCTACGATAGTTTTCGTGGCCAACTGAATTACAGGCAGGATGAGTAGCTGGAGGATTGGATTCTCGGGAGCCGAGCCGGAGTTCTAAATCAATTCAGCGAAGTGCACACGTTCGATAGTCGCCGCAGACAGAGCAATATCGACGTATCCATTGTCAGCGAAGCAGCATCTACGTGGGCCACGTATGACTGGAGAGTGGACGGTGGGAGATGAGCGATCACAACATCATTACAGTTGCTGTATCGCCTTCCCCAGACAGAGTTGAGAGCGCATATGCTTCTGTGCCGTCTTGGAAGCTCACGAATGCTAACTGGGGCACCTTCCCTTGGAGCACATCAGAGTTTGCCGGTGGATTCATCCGTGATTGCACTACGACTCATCGTACAGTCCATGTGCAATAGAGTGCTAGGCCGCAGGACGTCCAGAGCTGTGGGAAAAGTGAAGTGGTGGAGCAAGGAATTTAGTGCCAATGCCGAGAGTTCAGAAGACTGAGGCGAAGGCCCCAGGATGCCAGGAGCAAAGGCCATGAATCTGCACAGCTTCGCATCTTTGGACAGCCGTCCGAAAGTTCAATAAGCTCATCCTGCAGACTAAGAAGGATCATTGGCGAAGTTTCGTTAGAGACCACAGGGATCCATCTACAGGATATGCCGAGGACGAAAGCGACCCATGGAACTGAGATGCCTTCGTTCGGATGGCAAGCAAGTCGAGATGAGTGATGACATTGCCATTCCGGATGAAGCTGCACCGTCTCTCGAGGCCTTCGAGGTCGATGTATGCGTGGCCCGGTTGAAGAGCAGGCGCTCTCCTGGGCTCGACGGCATCACAGGTGGTATCTGCAATGAGATATATCTCAGCGTTGTTTTCCCGCTGCATAGCTGAGGGATATTTCCCCCTTGAGCGGAAGTGCCCACGTGTAGTGGCGCTACTCAAGGGCCCCGACAAGGATAGGTCTGACCCAGCTCTTATCGAAGCATATGCCAGTTTTTGGCAATGTGTTGGAGGGAATCTTGGTGAATCGGATGATGAAGGACGCAGTGTTAAAGATGCCTGAGATTATATTAAGACCAGTTTGTCATACGTACTCGGTATTTTCAGCGATTTCAAAGGTGCAACATCGATTGGAGCGCCGTGATGCGCCGCTTCATCGACTCGGGATGCTATGAAGCCAGCTTGTGGAGAAGATTCTTCAGTGGCAGGAGTGCGAAAATGACCAGCAGATTCGAAGATGTTGCCATTGAGGTAACTCGAGGATGTCCCCAGGGGTCCATAAGAGGGCCGTTCATTTGGAACACCATGATGGATGTGCTGCTCCAACGACAACGGACGATCTGCTGGTCATCAGCGAGGAAGGGTCGAGAGTCGTACAGGAGCATCGAGCAGAGCTGATGTCCGTCGTGGCAACCAGCAAGACGGCGATGACGTTACTGAAGGGGAGATTGGCCCGATCGCGGCCGCCCTGTGTACGGTTTGCAGGAGCAAGCCTACCATACGAAATAAAGTACCGGTACCTGGGCATCACAGTGGGCGAGCGTTTGAATTTTCCTTCGCCCGTTGCTAGATTACGCAGTAAGCGTAAGTACCAAAGAATTGGCTTCCACGCTGGATTCCTGCTGACTGGCCATGGATCGCTAAATGTATTTCTACATTCGATAGATCTGAGTGCGACGCCAGCATGTCTTTGCGGTGCCGAGTACGAAGATTGGCGGCACATTCTGGACGCCTGCCACAAGACCTTGACGGACTTAACGTGAGGATGGAAGATACCCATTGGGACATTTCCCGGGTCCTGGAGACGCATGAGCAGCAGGAGAACTTGGAGGAGTTTGCGAGGGCGACGTTTTCGTGGCGACGAGGGATGCATTTCGTGGAGCAACCAGTGCTGGGCTAATGATATGGAAGGTGGCGAAGGGTATGCTGAAGTCATGCTATTCTTTTTCTTCCTTTGCTAGTCATGCTATTCTTTTTCTTCCTTTGCTATTATGATTTGATTTTTATAAACGTTTATAGGGACTTCTATACTGGGAATGAGCAGATGGCTTGAACTATCTGCACTGTGAACTGTTGCTGTCACTGAATTGATTTGGGCTCTGGACAATGCGTCCGCCACTATGTGTTCTTTTCCTGGTTTGTAGACTAGCTGACAATCGTATTCTTCTAATAATGCCTTCCACCGTTTAATTTTGGCGTTCCCAGGCCAACTACTAAGGGAGTGTGTGAGAGGTTGGTGGTCTGTGAATATTTTGACTTTTGAGTTACCGTAGAGGTAATTTCTGAGGAACTTGAGAGCCCAAATAATGGCTTCTTTCTCAAACGTTGCATAATTTTCTTCTGCTTTTGATAACGTTCTAGATAAGAAAGAGATAATATGTCCGTCTTGGCACAGAACTGCACCAATTGCGTAATTTGAAGCATCGGTAGTCAGATGGAATTCTTTTTTGAAGTCGGGATATTTGAGGATAATATCGTCTGATATCAATGAACTTTTTAAATCATTAAATGCTTCGAGTGCAACAATGGCTAGTTTGGCACAGTTTTTGATAAAACTTTCATCTTCACTGAATACAACTATATTATCTATATAGACGTAACAGATTTTCCCTATATGCTCTCTGAGTATATCGTCTAAAGCTCTTTGAAGTATGGAAGGAGTATTTTTAAGACCAAAGGGGAGACGTTTGAACTCATATTTTCCATATTTATGGAGAAAGCAGTTTTTCTACGTATTTTTCATTTAATAGGATTTGGGGAAAGCCACTTTTTAAATCACGTACGGAAAAAATTTTGTTGTCTAACTGTGCTAAAACTTCATTGATTTCTGGTATGGGATAACGATCAGCAATGTTTACAAAATTTAATTTCCTGAAATCAATGACTAATCTATATTTCTTTTCTCCAGACGCATCCAGTTTTTTTGTGACTACGATCACTGGAGAGTTATATGGAGAGTCTAATAGTTTTTGGATCTGTGTTTTTACTTCTTGTTGTAGAGACATGGGGTATGGATAATGTGTGGTGAGAAATCATAAGAGTTTCTATGATTATTTTTAAGTTGATTTGTAATATTGGGACTTCGTTTCTTTTACGGAAAGAATATCGAACGAAATAAATATGCTTGCGATCGGTTCAAAATGTAATTTTCGACTATATTTCATTTATAATTTCCTAAACCTAAGTTGGCTAAGCGGGTCGAATTCGCTCCAATGCTGTTCGATCCCGCCTGCCTCCAACTGCAATATCGAACATCTA
>JAECWJ010000566.1:0-13967 GCA_018150375.1 Drosophila sturtevanti
GGGTTACTAACGATAATATTACATAGATTTGTAGTACACAAAAGCAGAGCTACTGATGCATAGATATTTGGTCAGGAGACCATTGATACTATTCCAATACATTGATTTTTGTCCATTGGGGCCTTTGATGTTGTCAAATATATAGTGGTGTTATTGGAATAGCGCAAGAAAGTTAGTGGTCACACACCCATATTGTTCAGAGAAAATAAAATAAAATAAAGTCTAACACTAAGTTTACGTTGAAAGCTTTGAGCATGAATTGTTCACTGTCCGTGAAACGATAGTGCAGGCTCAAAAGAAATTAAATTTTTCATTAGAATCTGTTTTTTTTTTTTTTTTTTGTAGCCGGACTTAAAAAATTAAGGCAGCATTTTACCACCTTTTGTTCGCTTTAGGCTCTGCAATATAAGCTCGTTTTTTTTTGTTCAAAGATAAAGTTTTCTTTTCGTTCGTTATTATTAGTTATACTTAAAGGTTGTTTAATGCATGGTTGAATATATGAGTACTTGGCTGAGTTCGTGTACCATATCCCGTGTTGTTTGATCAATTTCTTAAATTTATACGGGTGATAACGTTTGAAGGAAAAATGTAAAATCTTTTATAAATATAAATAACAGTATTGTTACTTTATGTACGAAAAATAAAACAATAGCCCAGTTTTTATCTACTTCGAATTTAGAGTGAGACGGGGAATCAAAAGTTTCAAATTACCTATTTCGTTGGAAATTGAAAATAAAAAGAAAAGAAAAAATATATTAAATAATGCCTTTAGAACATAGCCCACAAGATACACCTAACTTAACTGCATTGATTGGAAGTTATTGTAGTATTTGTACTAGACTAATGACAAACGAGCAGCCATGTTATATGACACCATGTGGTCATGTGTTTCATAAGGATTGTTTGCAACATCATCTAGGGTCGCATAAGGAATGTCCAAGCTGTGCCCAAAGTTTAGATGATACAAATCTGAGTTTAGTTATTGTAAACGGATTGGCATCTCCACAACCTATCCTTCAACAGGGACCATCTACTAGTCAAGCTATCAGAAGACCTGTTACCAGGAACCTTGCCAAGTCCATGAGTCAAGCAGCTGTACCTGTCAGCGAACAGACAGCAAATTTAGACAGTAGTATACAACTACAAACTTTAAATCATAGTAACAGCATTAATGGAGCTGCTGCTCCAGCAAGAGTCAATAATAGACAAAGAAGAGGACGCCCTGCTAGGCCACAGAGAATTAATAACCATCCAATTGATTATTCTGCTATTCAGAATATGATAGAACAAACCATGGCAAAGTTGATACCTTGTAACCTAAACACATCACCTAGCCAGACGGAAGCCCCAGTTCCAGTGGCTCATAATTATCGTTGTAGTTCACACATTTCCAATATACCTCCAAGCCGTATTGCAGACACAATGCAAAAATGGAATTTACAGTTTGATGGATCCGTTGAAGGTTTAGGAGTTGATGAATTCATTTACCGAGTCAAATCCCTAACGGATGAAACTCTTGATAGCGATTTTATAGCTTTGTGTAAACACATGCATGTTCTTTTTGTAGGGAAAGCCCGCGATTGGTACTGGCGTTACCACAAGCAGGTTAAACAAGGGAATAACCACAATATTGTTTGGCCTGAATTTTGTATTGCACTTCGGCAATATTATCAAAATTACCGTTCTGCGTTGATGAGTAAAGAACAAATTAGATTGCGTAAACAGAAGCAAAACGAGTCATTTGCTTCTTTCTATGACGCAATAACATTTTTATTGGCGAAGAAGAACTTTTGGAAATATTAAGGAATAATTTATTACCCGAACTTCGTCATAAATTGTTATATCAGCCTGTTCATTCTATCAGCCATTTTTTTTTTCTAGTAGGTCTACAAGGAACAGATAAAGCTTCGCGGCTCAAGAGCTCAGGCGAGTCTATATCACCATTAAGGAGCTTGTGGATGAAGATCACGCCAAGCATTACTCTACGGTTAGTTAGAGAAGGTAGGTTAAGTAAAAGAAGTCTACTAGAGTACGATGGTAAATTGATATTGCGATCCCAGTTCAGACCACGAAGAGCAAAGAGTAGGAACTGCTTTTAGACAGATTCAATTCTTGCTTGGTGTGAGTCATATTGAGGTGCCCATTTGCAAGATCCATACTCAAGGATGGGACGGACCAATGAAGTAAAGAGAATTTTGGTTGTGTAAGGGTCATTAAATTCCTTTGACCATCTTTTTACAAATCCAAGAACTCCCATAGCTTTGCCGACAGTAGTGGAAATATGAGATTTAAAAGATAATTTTCGGTCCATAAGGACACCCAAGTCATTTATCTCATCGAGGCGTTTTAAAGGACTATTATTAAGAAAATATGTCACAATCTGTGGAGTATTTCTGAAAAAAGTTAATACACTACATTTGGAAGTGTTGAGGTTAAGCAAGTTAAGTCCACACCAAGACTTGAAGCTGTGAAGGTCAGATTGCAACCGAAATGGGGAGGCCATGTCCTTAAAACTAAGACAAATCTTAACGTCATCCGCATACATAAAGACTCGAGAGTGATTTATGACTGAGGGAAGATCGTTTATGAATAATGTGAAAAGCAAAGGTCCCAGATGACTGCCCTGAGGCACTCCCGAAGTCACATAGATGGACCTAAAATATGAGGACTTGAAAAGAACCTTTTGAGTTCTTTTTGTCAGATATTCTCGAATCCAACCAAGTAAAGGGCTTGGAAAGCCAATATTACTTAACTTGAAAAGAAGAAGCGCATGATTAACAGAATCAAAAGCCTTACTGAAATCAGTGTAAACGACATCAGTTTGCCTTGCATTCTTAAATCCTTCGATCGTCAAAGATGTAAATTCTAATAGGTTAGTGGTTGTAGATCTATGTTTCACAAACCCATGTTGAGTTGGTGAAATAATAGAGCTACAAAAATGTTGCAATTGAGAAGTAATTATCTTTTCCAACGCTTTAGGAATAGCGGACAATTTAGAGATACCCCTATAGTTCGTTGCATCGGATTTCCTACCATTCTTATAAATAGGAATGATATAGGATTTCTTCCAAATAGATGGAAAAGTTGAAGAGTTAACGGACAATACAAAAAGTTTTAAAATTGGCTTACATAGAGCCTCTACGCAAAATCTGAGTACACAGTCTAGTATCCCATCGGGGCCAGGAGAGTACACTGGTTTTACTAAATTAAGCACGCTAAGTAACGAACTTTCATCAATCAAAGGATTATAGATACAATTAGACTTTTTCAACTGGTAAGGATACGAAAGATTCGCTCAATATTCCGTGGAGAAATAAGTTGTTTTAAAAAAATCAGCAAACAAATCAGCAATTTCTTGATCAGTGTCCGCTGTATTATTTTCAAAAGAAATTCGGGATGGAAGGACGGACGTCTTACGTTTAGAATTGACGAAGTTATAGAATAATTTCGGGTTTTGTGAGAACTCAAATTTGCAACGCTGAAGGTAGTTCTTATAACATTGCGTGTTAAGCCTCATAAAATCCGAGCGTGCGACTATATAACGAGCGAAATCAGAGGGACGATTGTGCTTTTTATAATATCTCGATTTCACGTTCTTTAAGTTAGATAACTCACGAGAAAACCAGGGGGGTCGCTGAGACAACACTGGCATCCTGCATGGGACACAAACCCTAAGAAGCGAATCGAGAGTATTGTAAAAAATAGAAATAGCTAGATCCATGTCTGAACAATTGTATAAAGGGGACCAATCTGTTGAAAGAATAAGCTCATTCAATTTAAGAAAGTTGGTTTTATGAAAGTTACGTGATCTAGGCTTTGTCTTAACACCAACAATTGGTGCTCGAAAAGGTAGATCAATAGTCAATTCTAAAGTGGGGTGATATTTATCTTACTGGAGGACTACAGGCTCAGTTCTAGAAACAGCGCAGATGGAAGAATCAATCACAAATATCAGATCCAAAGATCTTCCATTCTTATTACGGACAGAGTTTATCTGGGCCAAGGATAATTCAAAAAGGCCATCAATAATCAAATGTGACGAAGAAGGAAGCAACGAAGCAGATTCATCTGAAGGTGACCATTGAATTTCAGGCAAATTAAAATCACCAAGAGCAATTAAGTTGTCACTATCTGATAGCAAAGAAGAAACTTATTGAATTTACTCTAGATGTTTGTTATATACTGACATGTCGGATTGTGGCGGAATGTAGGAACATGTTACATAGGCGGAAAACGACTTGAGTCTAACCTTAACTCCAACAAACTCGATTTCCTGAAATTCAGGAGAATGAATAATGTCGGAGGGTAAGGTAGACTCAACTGCTATCAAAACTCCTCCACCTACGCGATTGGTCCGATCACGCCTAAAAATTGAAAATTTTGAAGAAAGAATAGATGCATCGCTAATATCAGGTTTTAACCATTTCTCTGTAAAAGCTAAAATATTAAAATCAAATACTAAACTATCTACATATAGTCTGGGAAGCTTAGATTGGACGAGATTAGTTTTTTGAACTACCAGCAGGTGCTGATGGTCCGGCAGAAGCTGAAGAGGCGGGGATAGAAAGCCTTACCGGATCACGAGTTGTCTTTTGGCCGTGTACTCTTTAACTAAATGTGATCCGTCCTAAAACTGTTACTGCAAATACAGTCAAACAGTTCGACCGGGGCACTAATTTTAAAAGAAGAGATCTCTCTTGAATAATTAAATTTAAATTTTTCCACCGATATTTTGTTGGCTTGAACTTTTGTCTTAATGAAAGCTAAGACGTCATCCGACGAATGTTCGGGATCGCCCAGAAACAAATATGTGTTTCTTCGAGCAACACCTGTTAGAGGTCTACGGAGACCAGACATGGGATCCACCACGGCATTTATAACCGCAGCAGATTCAATCAGAGTGTCTGTATGTAGGCCTCTGACAGGATCCCTATTGGCAATATTCCCAATGTTGGATATATGCCCAGACATATCGGAAACTACAGCTTTATTCGCCTGTAAAGGGAGACCATTTCCTGGAGAAATGGAAATAGTCTCATCTTTCCGATCACCTTGCGGAACGGGGGTAGTAAACGAAATAAGCTGCGGTGGGTTTGGTTGTAGCAATGGAGAATGTGGTGCTCTGGCCGAGTTTGGGGACAGGCAGATGCATAGAAGGATTCCGCGCACTGGTTTTTTACGCTTTGGAGACTTATTCAACAATTTATAATTGTTGAATTCTGCTTCCATAGCGTTAAACTCATCAGAGAGCTTACGAAAACCAGTGGACAAGTTTTTTGAATCTATCCCTGGTCTGCCTCATGAAAACCCTCATTTCAATTTCGACTTCTCGGCATGAGTCACAGCCCCATTTAAGCCCCCTACGTGCTCCAAACTATCCCTTACCTTGGCTGTGTAGCCCGCACATTTGAACATGCATGACATTATCACACAGCCAACATTAGAGAAATACGTTATGGGGTGCAGGGGGTTCAAACATTTCTTGCTTGAGCAGACAGACATTTTATAAAATTTAGTATTAATAAAAAAATAAAATGTAAATTGGTAAACAATAAAATAAAAGGCCAAAGAAAAAAACTCACTCAGTAGTTGAAGCAAATTCGACACTTGGGTCAAACTTGCAGAGAAAATAGAAAGAAACTAAGGGAAAACACGCACACGTATCACGCGAGATAGAAAATAGATCAGAGCGCGAGCAAAAGAAAAAAGGTAAAGAGCGGAGAGCCACAAACGCACTCATGCAATATCAATGCGTGGGCGAGAACGCGAGAGCAACTTGCAACGGTAAAGATTACAAACCAAGATCAAAAGCAAATTTCGCGATTTTGTATTTGCGAAAACAGTATGTGTTAGCAAGAGCTCAGGAAAACACGTCTATCCACGAGGAAGTGAATTCGACTAGTAAAAATGCAAGAAAACCTAGATCTAGAAATCGGCTGGCGCACAGAAGTTACTCTAAAGAGTAAGACACAACGATATGTGAATTAGAAGCCACTAATACTAATAAAATTGTAGACGACGACACTGTAATTAGCGAAGAAGTCGCTGCAGTTGAAAAAGTTGATAAAACTTGTTGGAACTGCTATTCACAAGGTCATTTTTGGGATGATTGTATGGAGGAAAGAAAAGTCTTTTGCTATGGCTGTGGCACACCGAATGTATACAAACTTCAATGTCCCAAATGTCAACGTCGACTTTCGGAAAACCGAACGAAGGGAGAATGTAGTCCTTTCGAAGGTTGTTGGCACACAGAAAATTATTGAACCCGAACACAAAAATAGCCAAGTTTTTGAGTCCTATCATATAAGAGTTAGAAATTATTTGAATATAAGAAAAAGAATTTTTAATGAAGTGTAAGATTTATAAGAAATAATCTTCGAATGATTTTTCGCAAAATCGTAAAAATTTAATTTCAGCTATATTTAATGATCGAAATGATCTACGTAGTTATGCTAAAGTTTCATTTTTGAGCTTCACAGAATCTGGTCTATTAGATACTGGAGCTACAGTTAGTTGTATAGGAGCTGCGTTAGCTTTGCAGGATTGAAAAGACTTTACCGAATTCCGACCTATTAAATCACAAGTGAGAACGGCCGATGGGAATTCACATGCAGTTATCGGTATGTTGTATGTACAAATGAAATACAAGGATAAAGAAAGACTAATGAAATTATATATTATTCCTTCAATTAAGCAACGTTTAATTCTTGGAATTGACTTCTGGAAAATTTTCGCACTTGCGCCGGATATAATTGGGGTAATTGAAGTAACAGAAGACCCAGATCTAAATAAGATAGATGAAAATTTATATCCATTGACTCCAGCTCAGAAGCAACGTTTAGAAGTAGTAAAAAGCATGTTCACGAATTGTGAAAATGGCTTAGGACTTACTAGTTTACTCAACCATCATATTGATATTGGATTAGCAAAGCCTGTAAAACAAAGATTTTACCCGGTTAGTCCTTCAGTGGAAAAACTGGTGTTTACGGAAATCGATCGGATGCATATCCTTTGCCAAATATTGACGGAATCTTCTCAAGGTTACCAAAAGCTAACATTATATCTAAGCTAGATCTGAAAGATGCATTTTGGCAAGAATCCAAGCCTTTAACAGCCTTTACCGTGCCAGGTAGACCTTTATTTCAATTTAAAGTGATGCCTTTTGGTCTCTGTAATGCAGCATCCACAATGTGTAGACTTATGGATCAAGTCATTCCGCCTGATCTACGTTATGGTGTTTTTGGATATCTAGGTGATCTTGTTAAAGTTGCCGAAGATTTTTCTTCACACTTAACGGTTTCAAAAAGCAAACATAACTTTAAATATCGCAAAAAGTCATTTTTGTGTCACCAGTGTAAATTACCTTGGTTACGTCATTAGGAGCGAAGGTATTTGTACTGATCCTACAAAAATTTCTTGTTTCTTAAATTGGCCTAAACCAAAGAATCTTAAACAAGTACGCGGATTTCTTGGCGTATGTGGTTGGTATCGTAGATTTATTCAGAACTTCTCAGAGCTTACTTTCCCAATAACAGAAGTATTATCTCCCAAAAGGAAATTTTGTTTTATACCTGAGGCAGAGAGAGCTATGAACAAGTTAAAATCAGTTTTAACGTCTGCACCAGTGCTACAAAATCCGGACTTTGCAAAAAAATTCTATTTGCATTGTGATACTAGTGATTTTGGTATTGGCACTGTATTGGTACAGAGAGTAATGAGGAAACGCCTATTGCCTATATGTCAAAGAAATTAAGCCGTGCACAACGGAATTATAGTGTCACAGAACGTGAATGTTTAGCCGTCATCTTAGCAATGGAAAAGTTTCGTTGTTACTTAGAGCTTCAAGAATATTTACTGATCATTCTAGCTTAATTTGGTAAATGTGTCTGGAAGATTGGCTCGTTGGATCTTTAGATTACAGCAATTCAAGTTTTCAATGTCCAAAGGAAGAGATCACATAGTTCCGGATGCATTATCCCGAATTTGTGAGGAAGAAGAAATTTCTACATTAGAAATAGGACCTATAGTTGACATAGAGTCTGATGCCTTTTATGATATTAGTTATGAAAATTTAAAACATAAATTATTGTCTAATCAGACTAGATTTACAGATATTAAGGTTATAGATAAATTTATTTATAAGCGAACAGAGCATGCCTCAGGCGAAGTAGCCCAGGAAAACAACTCATGGAAACTTTGGATACCCGAACGCATAAGTACAGAGGTTATAAAACAGGCGCATGATAGTCTTACTTCAGCTCACGGCGGCATACAGAAAACCATTGCCAGAATTCGTCAAAATCTGTTTTAGCCAGGTTTGGCTAAAGATGTCCGTGATAACATAAGGAATTGTGATATTTGTAAAGAGACAAAAGCACCGAATTTTACTCTACGACCGCCGATGGGACACCCAATAGCTACATGTCGACCTTTTCAACGGTTGTATATCGATCTCTTAGGTCGATATCCTAGAAGTTAAAGTGGTCATATTCGTTTATTAATAGTTTTATATCATTTCAGTAAATTTCATTGGTTGCATCCACTGAAAAAATTTAATTTTGCTGTCATTATCGAGTTTTTGTTAAAAAATATCTTTCATAGTTTCGGAGTTCCGGAAACAATTGTTAGTGACAATGGAGTACAATTCAAATCTAACGATTTCAACGCTTTTCTCACAGAATTGGGTATAAGGCATGTGTATCCAGCATTATACTCACCGCAAAGCAATGCTGCAGAACGAGTCAATAGATTATTATTGGCAGCAGTAAGTTCCTATTTGCAGGGAGATCAGACAGACTGGGATAAACATATTTCGAGATATTGCTTTGCGTTCTGGATTACATCAACCTTTAGGTTGTTCACCATATAGAGCTCTTTTCGGATTAGACATGATTACACACGGTTCTGATTATAGCCTATAAAAAAATTTGTCACTGTTAGAGGAGCCAATGACTCCAATGTATAATCAAGATATACCAAACAACATTAAAAAAGCTTACGAAAGAAATGTATCTCAGTATAATCTTAGATCGAAGCCAGTTAATTTTAATGAAGGAGATGAAGTGTTCAGGAGAAACTTTGCCCAAAGCAACTTTCGTCAAAACTTTAATGCGAAAATGGCTCAACAATTTGTAAAATGCAGAGTGAAGAAAAAGTTAGAAAATTGTTTTTATCAATTAGAAGACATTAGACAATAATTTCCGCTAATATGCCGCCTAACGTTGTTATATTATCAGATGATGTAATGGTCCGCGAAGTTAATTTTTTTTTTGTTTAAGAAATTGGTTATTTTTTTTATAGCATCTGTCGATTTTAAAATCTCCTATTAGGCGCGAAAAATAAAACAACTTTTCTCGCATGCGATTTAAGTATCATTTGCAATATTTATGTCATAGCGGGCGTTGTACAGCTTGCTCTAAAACCTTTGACACTGATCGCATCTCACTTGAGGAGTAATCCATGAGAGAGCTTTTGCTTTTGGACAGGCTATAAAAGGGCAGGTTCTAACCTCAGTCAGCCTTTTCAACCTTGGGTTAAAGAAAATTTATTAGTCTGATAGAAAGACGCTGGTTTAAAAAAATATATAAGGCCACCATAAGCACATGGTCCAATTTTTTTTTTTGAAAAATTTATATTTGGGAGAGGAAAGAAACATCTTTGAATGGCACGCACATATTAGTGCATTCATAGATCAAGTAATTCCCAAGCCTAATAAAATTCCTGAAAAATTGCATCAGCAGGCAAGTACATCAATATAACTATTTGGCTTCGTTAGAAAAAAAAATCCACATTGTAAAATGCCTATCAAACCACAAATTCAACTGCCATACCTCCTCCCTGATTAACGTCACCAAAGCAATAATATTGTCAAAAATTGACTACTGCCTCCCCTTATTTGGACATGCCCCTCAATCTACCATCCGACCCCTTAATTCAATCGCCAACTCTGCAATAAGAATATCACTAGGTGCCTTCAGAACCACTCCCTGTCAACAATATGCTTCACGAAGCTCAAATACCCCCACTACACATACGAAATCAAATTGCCACAGCTAAACTCTGCAAATCACTAACAAACTCCACACAACTCCCCAATCATCAACATAATAAAAAACTATAAACATAATAAAAAAATTAAATACCAATCAACAATAGACAGAATCATCAGCACTGGCAAAGTCTTCGATATCCCACACAAACATTATCCCAGAAACCCAATAATACATACCCCACCATGGCACCTAAACACTCTATTAACGGACTCCTCTCTCAGAAAGTATCTAAAAACCTCAACTCCTCCTCTCATATACAACAAATTATTTAAACAAATCCTTGACGACAACAAAAAATACAAAACCATATTCACAGACGGCTCCCAAATAAACAATATCACATCTTACGCATTAACCAACGAACACAACATAATAAAATCAGGATTACTACCATTTTACTCAACAGTTTTTTCAGCTGAAATCATTGCGATCACAGAAGCCCTCAATATTTTTAAAAACAAGCCCGGCAAATATGCCATATACACCGACTCCCTCTCAACCATAGACGCAATAGAAAACATCAACAACTCATCCTATTATCCATCCTTCATCCGAAACACACTCACCAAATACCAACCAAAATTTAAAATCATCTGGATCCCCGGCCATGTAGGCATTAAGGGTAACGAGTTAGCTGACCTTGCTGCGAAAGATGCAACCGGTCTTCCACTCATCCTAACCCTAAATCATAACGCTCAAGACATAAACAAATATTTAAAAAACTCCCTCAAAACACTTACAAAAAACACAATACACAACACATCAAACTGGCACCAAACACTTGACCCGCAGGAATACAAAGCCCCAAAAAACACGTCGAGATCCCAACAAATTAAAATCACAAGACTTAGACTTGGTCACACCAACATCACCCACCAACACTACCTCGACCCAAAATTAAATTCTGCATGTCCATTCTGCAATAGTACACAAATAACATTATGCCATATCCTAAAAGAATGTCAATCCCTAAAAACCTCTTACAATAAAATATTCAAAAATCTTGACCCAATCCAACTCCTATCCCAACCAACACCAAATAATGTAAATATTATCCTTAAGTTCCTCACCCAAAAAAAATTGTAAACCAAATATAATTACAACAAGAGAGTCGAAGGCCCAAGCAGCCAGCACTCTATAATTAAGTTAGCTATATAATTTTACATTGTAAGTTAACTGTACATAAATAAATAAAAATAAAAACTATTTGGCTCTTGGGAACAGCATTTAATTTTTACTTTTAATAGGAAAGCATAAAGCATAAAGCATAATACCCCAAGCACAAAATTATTTGTGCATTTTACATTAAGAGAAAACTGTGGATTGCATTGACGAAAGAGAGAGAAAAAATCAGCAGTCGGCTGATTCTAATGCCCACCGATGTAGTAGAACATGGGAAACATACTACGGCAGTCGGGCCCTCAAATTGTGTATGAAGTGAAAGGGAAAAATCGGGAGAAACCAAAAAAAAATCAAAAAAAAAAAGCAAAAAAGAACCAAATTAAAAACCTTAAATATGTAAAGAAAACCCAAAAAATTTAAATTAAAACAATAATAGACAATCGTACGAGTGACGTAGTAAAAATAATGTAGTGGAAAGAAAAAATATACATAATTTATTGTGACCACGTGCACATGAAAAAATTCAAAAAAAATATAACCAAACAATAAATAAATCTGCTTATGTTAGTTAATTGATCTCTTCAAGATATGCAATATCAGACACGATTAATTAATTTAAGTTAATTTAAAAAAAAAAAAAAAAAAAAATTTTAAAAAAATATGCGTGCATAATTACACCCCCACGAAAATTGAGCCTTATACGCCTCTGTACGTGCTAAGCTTAGTATATGCATGCCCAGCTGTACTAAGTTGAGCAAGTTTTGGGGCCGGTTATAAAATTTCTTTGTGTTTCTTTAAAATGTCACACGCCATTGTCGAATATAAGTGAAAAAACAAATATATATATTAAATTTAAAAAATTCATAGCCTCAACAAAACATCGTTGGAAGGCCTTCCACCGCTGGACACCTAAACACACGTGAGTCAAACCTTGTTCTTTTTATATATAACAAACTTTAATAACTCCCCACGCGGTTGAGCTGTACACATGGTTACATATACATGTAAATAACATATATATATTTGTTGATTATTGCTATTTCCACTTATATTCTTGCTCCGTCGTGTAAAGTAAACTTTTCGGTGCTTATAGCACAGCTGATTTAATGCACTCAGGTCATTGAACCTGCAGAACGTCATTAGATATGCTTAAATTGAAGAGATCAATATAGTTGTTATTACTGGTTAAAAAAAAATATATATAATGAAGTCCTAATACTCTACAATAAACTAAGTAAACCATCATGTATACATATTAAATTCAATAATTTTTTTTTTTGCACTCATTACTTATGGTGTGATAACTAATTTTTTTTTTGACAATTGATATTTGATTATTATCTTCTTGCTTCAGTCTATAGTAATACTTTGATTTGGATAAATTTACAAAAAAATGTTATTAGCTTTATTGATCCCATCGCAACACGAAATACAATGAATGTGAATATAGTGTAAAAATGAAAATGAAGCGTTAATTTCTTTTTTTCCAAGTGACGTGGCAATGTGATGATCGGGTAATTTAATTTAAAAAAAAGGGATTTTCAGAATAATTATCCGCAATGAAAATCATAGGTAGGGAGGGTAAAGAGCGAGCGGATCAATCCCTATCAAATGTTCCGCGTGATTCTCCATACTTAATGTTCGAAGCCTCAAAATAATTGAATTAGTGTTTAATATCTCGGTCCTGGACTAGTAAAGTTCATTGTTATTATACCCTGTACCCATAGGGTTCAAGGGTATATTAAAGTCGCTTAAATGTATGTAACAGGCAGAAGGAAAATTTTCCGACCCCATAAAGTATATATATTCTTGATCAGCATCAACAGCCGAGTCGATATGACCATGTCCGTCTGTCCGTCCGTCCGTATGAACACCTAGATCTCAGAGACTATAAGAGTTAGAGTAATTAAATTTGGTGTCAACATCCGTCTAGTATTTACGCAGATCAAGTTTGTTTCAAATTTTTGTCACGCCCACTTCCGCCCCCGCAAATTAGAAAAAACTATAACTTGAGTTCTATTAGAGCTATAAAAATTCTTTTCGGCAGACTCAATTATATAACTAATATGTACCATCTAACCGAATTTGGACAATAGATATCGGATATACGTATATATGTTTTGTACTGAAATTTTATGGGCAGCAGCAGCTGAAATGTGTGAGCGAGATAGCATGCGCACGTTGCGTTGATTTGTACCGAATGACGCATTAGTTTCGTTCACTGAGATAAGTGAGCGAGAAAGCATGAATTTGGTGATTCGGCTTGCTAGGAGAATTTTATAGAATAATTCATATTCAATTAATGGGGATTTGGAAGGAGTTTGTGTTTGTAACATATCACTTATTGGTACAGGGTATACTCCAAGTCGGCAGGGACGACTTGCTTACTTCATTTTTGATTTCAAGACATATAGTCTTACTGTGTATTAGATTCTGTAGGGATCCTTAAATTAAAATTTATGAATGTAGAGACAGGTTCATGGCAAAAACTCACCCCACACCGAAAGAGCTAAGGTTCCAGAGGATCCCGTCCCCGCTATGCTACCCCGACTCCTGGAAAGGTTATAGTGTCCTGTTGCCATTTGAAGAGTGTTAACTACGGCAGTTAATTTCCTTTTTTTTTTGAACATGTATATAGGCACCACTAACTCTAGAGTATCACGACACCTTTCCCTAGATGTTCAAGTAAAAACATAACATAGATTTTTGGCGCTCAACGTGGGGCCACTGACGCTCTCACCACCAAGATTTTCCAGTTCTAACCGAGGGCCACTGACGCTTTCATCACCAAGA